>JBBBDQ010030598.1:222500-254386 GCA_037127315.1 Ascarosepion bandense
ATAATTTTGTCAATATATATATATATATAATTTTGTCAATATATATATATATATATATATATATATAATTTTGTCAATATATATATATATATATAATTTTGTCAATATATATATATATATATATATATGAATTTGTCAATATATATATATATATATATAATTTTGTCAATATATATATATATATATATAATTTTGTCAATATATATATATATATATATATAATTTTATTAATATATATATATATATATATATAATTTTGTCAATATATATATATATATATATATATATAATATATATATATATATATATAATTTTGTCAATATATATATATATATATATATATATATATATATATATATATATATATATAATTTTTGTCAATATATATATATATATATATATAATTTTGTCAATATATATATATATATATATATATATATATATATATATATATATATATATATATATATATATATATATAAAATTTTGTCAATATATATATATATATATATATAATTTTGTCAATATATATATATATATATATATATATATATAATTTTGTCAATATATATATATATATATATATATATATATATAATTTTGTCAATATATATATATAATTCTCTTAATACCCTGTCCGGTGGCAAAAGCTGCTTGGTAGCCCCAGGAGTGGCAGTACCGCCTTGAGCTACCGAAACTGTGTTATCACCCCGATTGGTGGCTGATGAGGTCAGGGTATCGCACGTGCTTTCACACGTTCTATGATAAAAATATTTAAAAAAAATTGGGTAATATTTGAACACTGAACCGAGCCTCCGCGCTCGTGTTCCCCACTTTAAAAACTGACCTTGTGTCACAACTCACTCTTGTTGGGGAGTGGGTAAACATTCCTTACAGGTGCATTAACTGACAGTACATCGATTTTCGATGACAGTTAAAAACAAATAACTAATCTTTGGCTTGTCTTCATAGATGAGAAATTAGACAGGGAAGAAAAAAATGTTTCTTGGTGCTTGACTTTTTCGTATAATGAAGAGAGACTCGATGTTAAAATGAATAAAATGTTTTTTTTGTTTTGTTTTGTTTTTTCGGGAAAGGAATGAAAAGAACCAGGAAGATGAATGTAAAGAAAATAAAGTCAAGGACTAAAGATAATCATTATAAGTAATGGCCAGTGTCACATATTGCACCGAGATTCATATGTATTCTTTTTCTTTTTCTTTTTCTTTTCTTTTTCTTTTTCTTTTCTTTTTATTTTATTTTTTCTTTTCTTTTCTTTTCTTTTCTTTTTCTTTTCTTTTCTCTTCTTTTCTTTTCTTTTTCTTTTCTTTTTATTTTATTTTTTCTTTTCTTTTCTTTTCTTTTCATTTTCTTTTCTTTCCTTTTTCTTTTCTTTTTATTTTATTTTTTCTTTTCTTTTCTTTTTCTTTTCTTTTCTTTTCTTTTTCTTTTCTTTTCTCTTCTTTTCTTTTTCTTTTCTTTTCTTTTTCTTTTCTTTTTCTTTTCTTTTCTTTTTCTTTTCTTTTTTCTTTTCTTTTTCTTTTTTCTTTTCTTTTCTTTTCTTTTTCTTTTTCTTTTTTTTCTTTTTCTTTTTCTTTTCTTTTCTCTTCTTTTGTTTTTCTTTTTTGTTTTTCTTTTGTTTTTCTTTTATTTTTCTTTTCTTTTCTTTTCTTTTTCTTTTCTTTTCTTTTTCTTTTCTTTTCTTTTCTTTTCTTTTACATGCAAAGAAGGAGAAAAAGAAATAAACATTTGATATGGATTCTTTCAATCAGTCAGTTAAGTGCCATACGTGATACACGCTTTAGGCGATCATGTCTCGAAAGAGACTGACTGGGTAGAAAATTATCCCACAGTAGGTTGCCATCCAATCTGTCCTGTTATTTGACTCATAGCTAGAGAGAGAAGAGATGTATTATATTATTACGTCGTAATTAGTGGAGGATCATTTTATTACTTCATAACAATAGAAAACCGATCCCCCACTTTATGACCAGTAGAAGCCTGAATCATGTTTTCAGCTATTATACTCAGTTAAGTGCCATACGTGAAATAAGCTTGGGCGATCATGTCGCGAAGGACACATGACTGACTGGGCAGAAGATTATCCCGCAGTAGGTAAAGTAAATTGGTTGCCAGCCAAGGCTATAGAACCCAATCTGTCCTGTTATTTGATTCGTAGCTAGAGGGGGAAGAAAGGTATTATATTATTAAGAAGTAATTAATTGGGGACCAGTTAATTACTTCATAACAATAGAAAACCGATCCCCTACTTTATGACCAGTAGAAGCCTTAATCATGATTCCAACTATTATATTCAGTCAGTTAAGTGCCATATGTGATACACATTGTAGGTGATCATGTCTGAAAAGAGACATGACTGACTGGATAGAAAATTTTTCCCGCAATAGGCTGCCATTACTTTCTGCGGTTAACTGCTTACCAACCAAGGTCATAGAACCCAATCTTTCCTGATATTTAACCTATAGCTGGAAGGAGAAGACAGGGATTAATACATTTCCCAAAGGTATTTGCGAGTAAGTGAATGCAGCGAATTCAACTGGAATTCGAACTCAGCTGTTCGATTTCTCAATCCGAGGCGATATCCCCTGCACCACCCACACACATCCCACATTAGTGATTACAGTGAGAGAAAAACAGGGTACAGAGGATGTCAAAGAAAGTATATGGTATTTAGAAAGTTGGATCGAATTTAGAGAGTGGGATGGAATTTAGGGAGTTAGGAGATGTTCATGTAATGACGTTACATTTAAACTTTTGGCGATTGAAGCAGTTATATGGAAGGGAGTTCTACAGGCGGGGAGTGCGAGAAAAGAAACTGAGGGAGTAGAAGTGAGTTTACATTTGATTATTTTGGCGGTAAAAAGTGGGACTTAAATGTCAATCTAGCAGCACGAGTAAATACATGTCTTCGAGGCACCATGGAAAGAAGCTCGTCAGAACAGTTGCCGTGAAAATATATTTTTTTTCATCATTTCACCCCGAGCAAGGCGGAAACGCCACTGATGTGCAGGGGGCTACATAAATGTAAAAAGATTAATTAGAAAAGAATGAGGAGTACAAACTAGTTAGAAAGGAACAATAGAAAGCTGAGAAAGCAGGTGCGATGACAAATACATAGGTGGAGAGAAAGGGAAGGTTATACAGGGGTGGGGAGAGAGCTAGAGACCAGTGGTTAGTAGATGAGTATTGACTTTGCATTTAAATTTCTGGAAGTTGTAGCCGTCAGGAAAGCAAGAATACGGGAGCGAGTTCCACAGGCGGGAAGTGCGAGAGAAGAAGCTGCAGGAGTAGAATTGTCGTCTGCATTTGGCTAACCTGACTGTGAATGGGTGGGACCCAGTTGCCAGTCTGGTTGCACGAGTAAACACCTGTTGAGGAGGCATCAGTGACTTAAGTTCGTCTGAGCAGAAGCCATGAAAGTATTTATAGAACAGACAAAGGGAGGCCACATTTCGACGATGAGGAAGTGGCTGCAGTCGAGCCGCCAGATCAGTACCTATCACATTACAGACTCTCCTTTGGAGCCTGTCAAGAACACTGAGGAGAATGGCAGGGGCACCTGACCATAAATGGCAGCAGTACTCCATGCACGGACGGATGGTTGACTTGTATATATGCAGGATGGATTCAGGTGGAAAAAACATCCTGGATCGACATAGTGACCCAATCTTCTTAGCAGTAGATTTTGCTATGGATTCAATATAGTGGTTCCATTTGAGGTCTGAGGACAGGGTAAATAGAAAAGACAGAGGGAAGCCACATCACGTCGGTGAGAAAGTGACTGCAGTCTAGCTGTTAAATCAGAATTGATTACGGTGCAGGTCCTCTTTTGGGTTTTGTCAAGAACCCCGAGGTGACTGCTATAATGTACATCAGAAGAAGTTTATAATAGTAAATACGGTTATAATCTTTAATTTGTATTCTTCGTCAGTGACGCTCGTGTAGAGCAGGATGGCAGCCGGAGAGAGATTGCACATGCGAAGGAGCTGTCGGGAGTCGTTAGCAAGTCTCTGTCGCTTTAGGGAGTCGTTAGCAAGTCTCTGTCTCTTCTAGACTTTTTCTAGTTTTAAAATTCCCATGCACTTTTGCTTTTTCGGGTTGTCGTTTTATTGACATTATTTACGGCTGGATGTATCTATCAATCACTCCAGATGACCCATTGCTTTTCAAACCGGTTGTCGCTTGTTTTTATCGCTTCAATTTGTTGACATCATCTACGTCCGGATGTATCAGTCGACCACATCCTTTCGTCTTTCAAGCCGGTTGTGACATTTGTTGGCCTTACCCACGGCCGGGTGTACTTGTCAGTTTCTTCCGCCAGTCAATATATATATTGCAATATCACATCTTTCTGGTCGAGCCATGTAGTGTCAATAACTAAGGTTAGAAATGACGAAATTACGAAACAGATGTACGTTGTGGTGCAGTGGATATCGACTCGGAACGAGAGATCGGTGTGCCGAGTTCGAACCAGTTGAATTTCTTGCATTCACTTACACATTCAAATACCCTTGGGAAAGATATTAATCCGTCTCTTCCTTCCAGTTATGGGTGAAATAACAGGACAGATTGCCTTGACTGGCAACCAGTCTACCGCAGAAAGCAATGGCGACCTACTGCGGGATAATCTTCTGCCAAGTCTCTTTCAACTGGAGTTCGAACTCGGCTCCCCGATTTGTCGTTCCGAGCCGATATCCACTGCACCACAGACGCACATAGTTGACAACACATCGGCGAATTGCCACTTGATTCGAATGTTATAAAAATGTCAAATAATAAAATTTAGAGTTCACTCACATATAAATCCACTTTCATCATATGAGCATCGTAGAAAACATAAGGTCCCTGATCTAAATTCCAACAATACCAAGTATGTCTAATACAGATACAAATAAAGCAAAAAGGCCCAACAAACAGACTGTCCTCAAGCCTAAGTCGTGAGGTGGTAAGATGGGGCAATAAATTTGATATCTAAACTTATTTATAAATGGAATATTGTCTGTGTGTGTGTGTCTGTGTGTGTGTGTGAGAGTGTGTGTGTGTACGGTAACTATAGACGCCGAAATGGCTGAACCGATTTTCTTGAACATTTACACAGTTGTACTATAAGCGTTTGCGAGTGTTCTTAGAGAGTTTTTTTTCGAGGTACCCCCGATAAATATCGAAAATCGATAATCGAAAAAATCGGGTTATAAATGAAGTGGTCCGATTTTAATCAAATTTGATACACTCATATACAAAGACATAAGAAACGATGTTCAGAGGTTTCAATGTTGTAGTTCTTACAATAGTGCAGAAAATCGATAATATGTATATATATATATAAGGCAAGATGTTTGTGTGTGTGCGTCTGTTGATCTGCCTGTATGTCTGTATTTTTTCAGCCCTTTTATTTGAGTTTTTGCTTCAGGTTTGGCTCTAAGTAGGTATAATTGTAGTTCTTAGTCTCAGCCATGATAGCATTTACTCAGAAGACTTATTTAGCCTTCAAAACTTATTTGATATCGATACCAAGAAATCAAAATTTGACTTACATCCATTCATTGTTCTTTCAGTCTACGGTTTCGCTTTAACTGGAAACAACTATTGCTTTTTAGTTTTTCATGCCAACGTCCAAAGAGTCTGAGCTCCAGGACCATGGATTAGTTTTAAAACTTTCATTACACCCGAGCAACGCCGGGTTATACTGCTAGTTTGCCTATATTTCTGAGATAAGTTAGTATTTACAGTATTTACATTATTCGTACTATTGTCCTCATCTTTGTTGCCATTTGTACGACGTTTCGGCCTTTGTACGCTCCGGCCTTCTTCAAGCATACATATGAACACAATATGGGAACCAGTAATACGGGGTGCCAGAGAAAATCATTAATGTCATAAAACTCCAATATGAACTCTGGTAAAAAATACTAGAGAAACCATTCACAAAAAAATTGCATTATGAACTCTGGTAAAAAAATGGATTACTGGACATTAGGTTTATAAGTCCCCTAAATTCAGTTGTTCTTGTCCTTAAGGCCTAGTGGATATAGACGTTGCTTAGTTCCCTCGACTTAACCCAAAGAGTTGTGAGTTCAATACCAGGCTACAGCAGTGGTGAACAAGTAATTTTCATTTGTCTTCAGAGATCCCAAGATATCTTCTTCTCACAGTATCAAAACGATGTTTTTCCCATAGCACCGCTTTTTCAATGACCTCACTCTTTGGCAGTGTTTATCGCTTTTAAAATCGATGAACAGAATTGTAATAAAACTTAAATATATGAATGTTTGTATGCAAATTTCGATACCTAACTTTTAAATTGAATTTCTTAATAATAAAAACGTTTACTTAAAACTTTTATTTTAGTTTTAATTAAAATCTAAATGATTAAATTTACTATTTCCAGTAAGGAAAATGCTCTGGTGTATTTCAAAAGGAAATTAAATTGATTGGAATCTAAAACTTTGAGATTTAAAAGAAAAACTTCCATTTTTTGAGCAATGGACACACTTGTAAACAAAAGTTAATTCTCGGTTTGAAAAATCTTGCAAAAATAAAATATACATCTGTGACACGTTATTTTTTAGAAAATTGGCAAATTTAAAGTTAAATTAATCTGATTTACACAAGTACTACTTGTTTATAGTATAGAATTTAGTACAAAACTATTTCTTAATCACGGAGGTGACAAGTGATTGATCTGTGAAGTAAATGATGACACAGACGACGTGTGAAATGATTGATGACAGCTAATATGGTGACCAGAATAGGCATAAAAATTAATTTTTTTCCAGTAAAGGGAAGAAGCCGTGAAACACATGACTTTTTAACGTAAGATAGAAAATACCATAAAATACACAATAAAATAAATAAAAATTATTTAAAAAATATGATGGCTCAACGATTTGTATTAAACTTTTCAATTTTCGATTAGTAAATATATTTTCACATAATAACTTAATAACCTAACCACCACAAGACTTTTGAAGAATTTTTAAAACGTTTTTGAAATTTATAAATAATTATAATTAAAAAAAGAAGTTAAAACAATTCGTTTAAAATTTCGTTATCCATCGAAAATTCTTTTCTTTAGTTTATAGTGTCCTTAATATATATTATTTATTAAAGCAATTAAAAGCTTATCTAACTAAATAATGTCATAATTTTATTGAATTTTTATGTTACTTTTGGGAGCAGATTTTCGGGAAAAAAAGAACAAATTATAGATGATTTACATTCCTAATGAGTCCAGCGTTTAATTAATAAAAACAAATTTGCACTACAATTTTTTTTAAAATTTCATGAATTTACAGGAAGGGGGGGAATAAAAGATGTAAAAAATATATTTTTACACTGATTTTTTTTCAAAATATAATTTATAAAATTTTTCATTCATTTGTGAATGAGTCCTAAAAGTTTCATTAAAACACTACAATTATTTGATTTTTGCAAGAATTTCAAAATTAATGTTTTTCACCGAAAAAAATGAGTTACGTAATATTACATTATCCACTGTAAACTCTCGTAATAATTTGGTTACCAGCTGACGGAAATCAAAACAAGATTTTTACCAAAATTTCGAATGTGTTAGAAAGAATTTTTTTTAAATAATCAAAAAATATTTTGATCTTTCCTCTTAATAAGCATTTTGATAGAAAACGTTCGTTTTTAATAAGTTTGAAACCCTTTTCTTTCATACTATGCTGTTGTGTTTTTTTTTCAGTGAATTAGTGTAGTTACCTACTCTATGTACTGGCTGCGCGTTGTGGTGCATTGGATATCAGCTCGGAACGAGAAATCGGGGAGTCGAGTTCGAATTCCAGCTGAATTCATTGCATTCACTTACGCGCAAATACCCATGAGAAAGGTATTAATCTGTCTATTCCTTCCAGTTATGGGTTAAATAACAGGACAGATTGGGTTCTATAGCCTTGGTCGTCAACCAGTCTACCACAGAAAGCAATGGCAACCTACTGCGGGATAATCTTCTGCCCAGTCAGTCATGTCTCTTTCGAGACATGATCGCCCAAGTGTGTATCACGTATGGCACTTAACTGACTGACTGAATATAATAGTTGGAATAATGATTAAAGCTTCTACTGGTCATAAAGTGGGGGATTAGTTTATTACTTCATATCAATAGGAAACTGTTCCCCCACTAATTACTACATAATAATATAACACATTTCTTTCCCCTCTAGCTATGAGTGAAATAACAGGACAGATTGGGTTCTATAGCCTTGGTCAGCAACCAGTCTACGTATGGCACTTAACTAACTGACTGACCTACTGTATAATAAATAAACAGTGTAAATAAACAATCGGCTAATTGCCAATTGTTTCAAACTTAATAAAATGGTAAATAAGAATTTATTTATCGTTGGTTCACGTATTTTAATAATTTAGTAAATGTTTCTTAATTTATGAATAAAAAGCTGTTTTCGTATCTATTTCTTTAAAAATTGATAAATGATAAACATCGCCTTGTATTAGTTTTAATTGTATTAGTTTTTAGAATGTTGTAAATGTAAGATTATTTTGTAAATAAACAATCTAATAAAAAAATAGAGTCAATTTTTTTGTAGTTAATTGTCAAGAACATACACGAAGGTTCAATCGTTTAATCCCAGTAGGAGGTTTGACGGAAAAAAAAAGATGGGAGTCTGAAAATCAAGGCTTGGCTGTAAAACACCTGAATGGAGAATATATTAAAACGCTGGTTGAATCATTAGTCAGGGTTTTATTTTTTTTTCCAGCTATTGATGAAACTCCAATTGACAATCGAATCCGTCTTTTTGATTGATTGTCAGATTAAATCGATCAAAAGTTGCGTTGTTTTTTCGTTTTCCTTTTTTTTTTTCCAGTTTTTTTTTTTTTTTTTTTTTTGTATAAAGTATTTCAGACAAACGATACTTAATGCACCGTGTAAAAGACATCAGGATTATAACCTACCTCCTTTTAAAATCCATTTTCTCCATCAACATCCATCAAACCACACACTTCTCTTTCATGCTTTTTTTTTTTAACAACTTGTTACTCTTTTTAAGCTCATTGGAATGATGCAAGTGGCTTATTTGCTCCAATGGGTTTTCCTATAGCAACACGATTGATCAAAAAAAGGCAGCTGGAGTCTAAACAGCTTTAATATTATAGACTATAACATCGTTACAATAGATATTTCAGATTGACTGAAAGTGAGTTCGATCCTTGTAGAGGTCTTCGTGTTCTTCTCATACATAAGAGCCAAATATTATAGGAACGGAAAACTGGTAGTTTTGATTTATAGTATTTGGCTCACCACAAATTGAAAGTTTATACTCGGAATCAAACACACTTTCAGTGTATTTGCTAAACAGAATGCAAAACACTATACGAGACATTGACATACACTCAGATACATAGAAGTATGTAGACAAGTACACACAATACACACACACATTAAGATAAAGCAACAACAACAACAAAACATATAAATATGTCCATTATGGGTGGTTATAGTTTTTGTGTAACCGAGCCAGTAGTTAATGTTTAAGACAAGCTAAAAGCCATGTTTATTGAAAGCTATTTTCAAAATAAAAAAAACCATCTTGGTCTTGGGCACGACAGTAAACTGATCCGTCAGTAATGCTTCTGATTAAGATGTTGTGAGATGCATGGAACCAACTCTTAATTTCTGTTGTTCCCTGACCCGGAGTAGTAGCACCTGTTGGGGTCCCAGCTATGAGCAAATATTTAACCCCCAAACTGGGGTCAAAACACTATGAAAATATAAAAATACACTTTTATAGAAATATAAATATGACATAAAAATCTTTTACCCATCAATTTCTGAAAAAGGTTTAATGGAAGCATTTAATTTCGCTAAAAGGTGCATAAAAATGCCATCTGAACATATTGACATAATCCTACATTGCCGTAAATCAATACTTTTTCACAAAGGTAACGCTTGGATCAAGAAATCAAATAACGGTACATTTGATGTACCACAGGGATCGTATGATGGAGCAGAAATTTCAGAATTAATGGGCATATATATTTGAAATAAATTCAACAAAATAATCCATATTGACAACCACGGATTATATAGAGATGACGGATTAATGATAGCACCAGACAACAAAAGAGAAAATGATAAAATAAGGAAAGAGCTTTTCAAACTATAGATTTTGATATAATAGAAACAAATAGAAAAGTGGTACAATATTTAGATGTGGAATTTATTTTACAAACTGACAATGTGTCGCCATTCATGAAAACAAACACTAAGTTAACATCCATAAATACAAAATCCAATCATCCAAAATGTATAATTAAACACATTCACGAAGAAATACAACACAGACTATCTATTAATTTCTCAAACAAATCAATATTTGATGAAAAGAAAAATATCTATAAAGATGCACTAACAAAGTCTGGTCATAAAAAATATTTTATAATATAATTTTCAACCAAACAGACAAATAAGAAAAGATAATAGAAAACGAAACATTATCTGGTTCAACCATGGCGTTCTATATTAAGAGGCCTCTGCGTAAAGCCGCGACCTCGATAGACTGGAGGCCGGCTGACAATTAGATCGTTTTAGTTTCAGTTTGAGCGAACTGCAGCGTACTGTGTACTCTTATGTTGTTGGCTCGAGAAATCCAAAGGAATCTTTTAATTTTACCTTTGGTTGGAATATCATTTAACTTATTTGAAGTAAATATATTTGATTATTTTAGTTTGAGTCTATATATTATTTATATTTAAATTGTAAAAAGTAAACTTTGGTGCTTAAATTTACTCGCACAAAAAGATTTACTTAAGTTTAAAGTGTTAACATTTTTATATTAAAGTTTAGTTAATTTTTGGCATCTTCCCTCTTAAAGTTTGTTCAAAATTTGTTGATTAAAGTTTAAAGAATTATTTATTGATAAAATGCAATTCTTTTTGAGTAATTCGTTTTATTTTAAGAAGGAAAACAAACAAAAAAAACATTTTACAAATTTGAACAGAATTTAATTTAGTTTCTTCAAAGACGTAAAGAAAACTATTATTATTATAAAATGAATTAATAATGTTTGTTTATTTTTTTTTTTTCATAAATTCAATGTCATTACTTAATTTGATATTTATTTTTGATATCGCTAAAAAAACATTGTTAGTATGAGTGAAAACATAACGTCAACGAAATTCAAATTTAATTTTCTCAAGTTTTTAACCATGATAAAAAATTAGCATAAATCAACATTTTTCTATTAAAAGTTTAAGTTTGAACAATAAATTTGAATAAAATTTTAATAGAGAAATGTTCATTAACATTTCTCTATTAAAAGTTTATCCAATATTTCCATTAAAAGTAAAAAAAAAATTTTCTTCGCGCTTTTGTTTTCGAAGTTAAAGAATAAATGATTATTTTTACTACATTAGTTACCAATTGGTGAACTGGAAGGATTTTTTTTACTCATTTAGAATCAAGGAAAAAATAACAATAATAAATTTATTGCATGCAGTTAATGCCAATGTTTTGATTATTATATTTTTTTTAGAAAGTTCTCCCTTTTTACACCTTTTGACTACAAAATTTATTTTACAAGACAAGAAGAATAATACCATTTTATTTATCATATTTATTTTAATATTTTTCTGATATTTTTTTTAAAGGACAAAATGCATTATTTTTACTTTACTTTTAATTCTTTTGCTTCAAGGTAAAAAAAAATGTTATACAGTGTAATCCTGATATGAGAGAGTTGTCGGAACTTGATAAAAGTTCTCTTATATCCGAGTTTATCTTATACCCGGGTTTGGTCTATTTTATATACATTACCACAGGCTCTAATTTGGGACCAGAGAAAATCTATCTTATATCCGGGTCCCTTATATCCGGCTTATACGATATATATATTCCATATATTCCTATTTATATAGTTTAAAGTGTATTAAAATAACCAAACTAAAAAGGAAAGGCTACTTATGAATGTTTTTAAATTTAATAGTAAGTTTTAAAGTAATAAAATCTGACTGGGCGATTTTAAGTACTTTTTAACATCTTAAACCATGCTGCTCGCTGCTACTAATTCAGTCATTTATTTTATTTACCCAGTTGAGAAGGAAACCCTTTTTTGCACATGGCCAGAAGTGATGGATCGGAGGCATAGTCCCAAAAGATTGCAAAAAGCCCGCTCCCCACTTCCCAGTCGCCTTGCGAAGAGTTTCAGGAACAAAAACGATCCCCTCTTTTATGTCTGAAGAGGCATCTTTTTTTTTTCTTTTTATGGCTGACCCTTTGGGAGAGAGAGCCAAGCAATAGCGTAACATTTAACAAATACCAAAAATGTAAATACCGACTTCAAATTGAATTTTTTAATTTCTAGTTTAATAGCACTATGCAACAATAACTATTTTTTGTTTGATTAAAAACAGTTTTATTGTTGATAATTAAACGATTAATAATAATTGGAGTAGATAGACTAAACTATCGCCCGGATCACACTCCACCCACGTCTATTGTACAGGTGTAGAGGCTCATCCCTTGTTCCCTGTTTAGGATGTGGTTCCGGGCTTTCTCTTTTCCAATCTTTTCATTCTTACGTAGCCCCTGCGCTTCAGTGGCATTACCGCCTTGCTTGGGGTGATATGATTAAAAAAATAAAAAAATTTGTTCATAGCAAAAATAGATATTTTCATTTATTTATCTTTCAACACATCCTCGGGTGTGAATAAAAATGTTATTCTAAGTATTTCATAAAGTGGTTGACTTCATTTTCTTCTAAAATTCCTGAAAATCCTACAATAGGCCTCCAGTTCTGGATCTCAGTTGTGCCAGGACTTGGCTTGAAGTATAGAACGCTATGGGTTCAACCCACCATTTAATTTAGAGGTAAAGACCAAAATAGGACAAATATTTTTTAAACTGATAGCTAGACACTTTCCAAAAGGTTCAGAACTAAACAAAATTTTCAACAGAAACACAATCAAGCTAAGTTATATTTGCACTAGTAGTTTAGATAGTTTCATAAAAAAGCAAAACGCTAGAAACTTAGCAGCATACAAAACAAAACCACTAATAAAGATGCAACTGCAGAGACAAAAATAAATGACCACTTCAAGGATTTTGCAACACAAAAGAAATGATTTACAAGGCAAAGGTACATGACGCAAATGGCCAAAATAAAATATATTTGGGTTCAACCAAAGACACCTTTAAGACCAGGTGGTTCAATCACAAGTCTACATTCAAAACAGAAAACTTAAAAAACTGTACAAAATTGGCTAGCCACGTGTGGAAAATAAAATCAAAATATGGGAAAAACCCAGACATAACGTGGAGCATCGTAAAAACAGCCAAACCTTACAACGATAGCAAAATATGTAGACTGTGCCAAGAAGAAAAATTAGCGATTATGCAATTCCCAAACAAAAACGAACTGTTGAATGAAAGAACGGAAAATATGTCTAAGTGTAAACATACTAAAAAAATACCTCTTAGGTTCATACAACCATGAATGAAATCGCCATAATTCTTTGTAATTTAAAAAATTGCGCGTTCAGAAATTCCCTGCCATGTGAGCGTTAAAAAAAGGAAAAAAAAAAAAAAAAAAAGAAAACACTGTTACGTAAGCGATTTTAAAAAAACAAAACGATAAACAATAAACGGCAAAATCAGTTATTGCAAATCGCCTTAAGACACCACTCATGGTAGAAACCTAGGTCGCGTAATAACTCATTTACAAATGGAATATATATATATATATAAATATACAATTTTGAAGGAAAAATATTAGCAATACATTTTTAAAGAAAAAATTATAGCCATAACACATTTCTTAAGGAAAAAAATTATCAGCAAAACATTTTTGAAGACAAAACTAGAAGACATGTTTAGCTTTCCAAAAAAAGAATAAAAACTAAAAATTTTCATTAAAATCTGACTAAATCAAGCTTCTTACTATAACTGAACATTAAAAAAAAACCCTTAAAACCCCACCTTCTTAGCATTAAATAACCCACAGAGGTGTTGATATGCCGTTAACCAAAACTCAAACTCAAAAAGGCCATCTATCATATGATAGTATAGATACAGTAGACACTCTCATCGCGGATGAAAAATGAGGGCTCAATAAAATAAAGAGGTGCTCAAATTTTATGTTGGGTCTCCAGTAGCTTGCAGGTGTTTTAGTCATTAAAAATGTGGCTGAGCCATTTCGCTCGAATGGATGTGAATTAAATAAATTGCAAACATTATGTTTGCTTATTTTCAATAAAATCTGTTTATAATCAAGGATAATCTTTCGCGTATTACAATCTGTAGTTTGCTTTTGCTGTTTACAAAAAAACAACAAAAGCAAACTACAGATTCTCGAGTCAATATTCATTAAAACACCTAAGCCGTCAATTAATAGAATCAGCTATGAATACTGTAGTAATGTTCCAAAATGTTTGTAAAATAGACAGTTTTTCATGCTTTAACACATGCATGACCATGACATTACAACATATAAAAAAATTCCATTTTGGATAGTTTTTACGTTCTAATCAATCTTAGCAATTTGTCAACCATTATATTTGAAGCAGGAAAACATCTACAGTAATTTTTAGCAACACAGTTTTGTGGTTACATTTGTTATCATAACTCACATCCCTGAAGATGATCTCGGAAAGAGGCTGAAAGTAGTTGGGTACCTTGAAAAAGGAATGAAAATAACATCTGTCGACGTTAGAGCCCATCTCTGATATCTTTTGATTGTAATACGCGAAAGATTATCCGTGAGTATGAACGGGTTTTATTAAAAATAAGCAAATATAACGTTTACAATTTATTTAATCTCTCTCTCTCTCTCTCTCTCTCTCTCTCACACACACACACACACACACACACACACACACACACACACACACACACACACACACGTATATATCAGAATGCGGTGTAGATATATAAGAATCCAAAGGAGTATCCTGTACAAACAGTGGTAGGATAACTCTCTAAGAGAGCTCTAAATATATATGTATATAAATACATTTAGAGCAAATATAAAGAAAACTTAAGGCAGGCACGTTATTTCATGGTAAATCGGAAGTGTAGGCCTATTTCAGGCGAACCGCCATGAGCTTCCGTCTTTATTTTACAAAGGATTTTACACCTCGTCTTTATTTTACAAAATAGGCCTATACTTCCGATTTACCATGAAATAACGTGTCTGCCTTAATTTTTCTTTTATATATATATATATATATATATACACGAAAATCTAGATTGAATCTTAGATTGTTCACTAAAGGATATCCCCGTACCTAAAAAACATTTTTACGAGTATTATTATTATCATATATATATATATATATATATATATATATATATATTGTAACAACGTTATAGAACTCGTAGGTTTTTTTTACCTGCTGTTCATGCATTTAATTTTATAAAGAGTGCTCGATACAACATAGAACATTATATTGTAATTTGTTATTACAATGATTTATAAATTCAGAGTATCACTACACAAAAATTTTCGCGTTTCGAAGCTGCTATGTGCGATTCTCATCGGGTGATTAGTTTAAATGAAAATTAAATGGTGAAAACGGTTTATTTATGGTGATATGATGTTTAAATGAATGTGGGGTGGGAGCTTCTTCTGATTTAGTCGGGCGTCTTGTAGCCTTAGAGATATATCTTTGGGTTAGGAGAGGTAGCTTAGTTTAAGACCGGTTCCTTATTTATTTTGCGCACATAGCAGCTTCGAAACGCGAAAGTTTTTGTGTAGTGATACTATGAATTTATAAACCATTGTAACAACCATTGCAATATATATATATATATATAGTTGTCAGTCCGTAAACGGTGAGGATAATACCACAATATCACCTTAATATGAAATAGTAATTGGCAAATCCATGTAGAGAGCTCGATGGGTGTTAACCAGAGTGATATGAAGTTTATAAAGAAAAACCCAACACGTCATGTTAGTTATAAACTATAGTTCATTTCAATGAGCTTAAACAGCTCATCTCATCAGACCCTTTTACAATATTCCTCTATCTGGCATAAAATATATGATTTTGTGGTTATGTGTCTGGATTTTGTCATTTCTCCTCTCGCTACATTTGACGGATGTAACGTTAACCTGTCTTCCTCTGCTTTTCAAGCCAATAACTTTATAACATCCAGGAAAAATTTTTTTCTGAGTCTTGCCACTTAACTTCCTGTTTTTTAAATGTTCTGATAAAATTAAACTATTTGAAAATTGCAGTCTGATGAGATGGGTGCCAGAAACTTACCCGTCGAAATAAATTATAATCTATATCTGCCTACGATAACGTGTTGCGTTTTTTCTGTCATCTTTTATCTCTTTGATTCTCATCTTTCTCTTATACTTTCTTGGAAAAAAACTCTGTACATTTTTCTCTCACTGTAACCCCCCCCCCCCTGCGCACCAGTGCAATCCGGCCTCGCTTGTGGTGGGGGGTGTAGATAATTATAAAAAAAGCTAAATTTTGTAAAGTTATTTTAGTTCAATAGAATGCAGGCCCCATATCTGATAATAAATTTTTAAACGCAATAAAACTGAAATTATTTTTTTCGAATATGTTGAAATTAAACAAAATTGACCCCGAAACTCATCTCTAAATTCTTTATACGAAAGGTGTTTTTCTTTAGATCACGATTTCACGCTTGGTGCGTTATAAGAGCGGGTGCTGAAAAGTTCTCGCCACAAAAATAATAAGTGATGTTTGTAAAAATGTATTGCCGCTGTTTGTAAATATGTCATTCATTTAAATCTTTGTTTTTCTTTTTTTTAGAATCCCTAAAAATAAGTAACATTAAAAAGTGTCGTTAGTAATGTAAGTAAATATTATATTACTAGCAGTATAGCCCGGCGTGGCACGGGTGTAATAAAAGCGTTTATATATATAATCGTTTTTCTGCACTATTGTAAGAACTGCAACCTTGAGACTTCTGAATATCGTTTCTTATGTCTTTGTCTATGAGTGTATGAAATTTGATTAAAATCGGACCACTCCTTCTATAACCCGATTTTTTCGATTATCGATTTTCAATATTTATCGGGGGTACCTCGACACAAAACCTAGCTAAGAACACTCGCAGACGCTTATAGTACAACTGTGTAAATTTTCAAGAAAATCGGTTCAGCCGTTACGGAGTCTATATATAACGGACACACACACACACACACACACAGACAAAATTCTATTTATAAATAAGTTTAGATTAACCATCTTAAAGGGAATATATTATCCTTTACACATAAAGCAGATTAATATAATCTGGGCACCATTTTAGCAGGTTATATAGTGTTTTTCTCATTCGGTTTTGATGTCGTTACTGAATGTAATTTACCTCTGCTTTCTCTATAAATATTTTCATGGTAATTATTCTGATGAAATTTTCTCTATGGTGCTTAGAATTTATGAATTTGAACGCGATACTAGATTGGCGGCAAGGTCTCATCATTTTACAGTTGAAATGGTAAGATATAATCGTAAGTTCTATGCTGACACAGGTCCTGGGCATGACGGTAAACTGCATCCGGCAGCAAGGCCTCTGATTGGGAGGTTGTGAGGAGCATGGAACCACCTCTTAATTGCTGTTGTTCTCAGGTCCACTCTGACCTGGAGAGGCAGAACCTGGTAGGGTCCCAGCTATTGGCAAATAGTTTATCCCCAAACTGGGGTCAAAACACTATGAAATTATAAAATACTTTTATAGAAAAAGTATACATTTTTAAAGGAAAAAATTATTACCACAACACATTTTCGAAAGAAGAAATTATTCTAGGCAAAACATTTTTTAATAGAAAACTCGAATATATTTTCAGTTTTCTAAAATAAAATAAAAAGAAAAACTTTTGTTAAAATTTGACTAAATCAACCTTCTTACAATAACCAAACATTAAAAAAATACAAAAAAACAAACTTAAAATCCCAACTTTTTGGCATTAAATAACCCACAGAGTTGTTGATATGCCGTTAAACAAAACTCACACTCAAACTGAAACTCTATTATCATTCTGATGAACTTTTCTCTATGATACTTAGAATTTATGAATTTGAGTGCAGTACTAGATTGGCGGCAAGGTCTCATCATTTTACAGTTGAAATGGTAAGATTAAGTTCTATGCTAACACACTTCTGGCTTCTTGCTTTCAACTCAACTTTAAACTTCAAAAAATTCAATACAGTTATCTTCTGTCTTCTTAATTCATGTGCCTTCATTGTTCTCTTTCCTGAATTTTCTCATCTTCTGTAACACTTAATAAAGCCCTGCGTTTTAGTGGCTTTATTGCCTTACTTGGTGGGAAATTATTTAATAAAAAGCTACTACACCAGCAATATTTTCTATAATCTTTTCTAAGTCTGCAGTCTTTTATTATCGTTTTCGTTTCATTTTTTTTAAAGTTTGACGTCATATCACTAACTAATGATTATTAGGGTTGCTGTTTCTTCTGTTCAATTTTGATCAGGTTCATTCATTTTTTTTTTTATCGGCTTATTTTATTTAGACGAATTCCCTTGATCTTTTTGGTCGCCAAATTATTTTCTATACTTGGCTCACAAATCAATGTTTTCAATCATGAAAAACTCCCGACTCGCAATTTTCGTATTTTGTCACGTGATTGATTCCGTGTCAATTATTGATGATTTCATTGTCACCTCTCATACGATTTGGTGGTTACCCGCCAACTAAAATCAAAACAAGATTTTTTACCGAAATTTCGAACGTGTCAGAAGGGAGTAACAAATTTTTAAAAATAATTATAAAATACTTTGATCTTTCCTCTTAATTCCCACTAAGAATTTGATGGAAAAAATTCGTTTGTAATAAGTTTGGAGCCGTTTTAATTTATGCTGTTTTTTTCTTTTCAGCGATTTGAAAGTGGAGGTACCTAGTTTAAAGGAATCAATTTTCAAGAATTCCTTGAAAGTTATAGCGCACGACTTCGGCTATGCAGACTTGATGCAAGGGAAATAACCGCCTATGTAAGTTATTTCCCTTGAAACTTTTAATTAAATTCAGTCAGTTAAGTGCCATACGTGATACACGCTTTGAGTGACTGGGAAGAAGATTATCCCGCAGTAGGTTGCCATTGCTTTCTGCGGTAGACTGGTTGCCAACCAAGGCTAGAGAACCCAATCTGTCCTATTATTTTACCTATAACTGGAGGGAAGAGACAGACTAATGCTTTTCCCAAGGGTATTTGTGCGTAATCGTCTTCGTAAAGGTATTTTATCTATATTTCTCCCCTCCATACACGAACGTACACACACACATGCA
Organism: Ascarosepion bandense; assembly: GCA_037127315.1. Taxonomy (NCBI): domain Eukaryota; kingdom Metazoa; phylum Mollusca; class Cephalopoda; order Sepiida; family Sepiidae; genus Ascarosepion; species Ascarosepion bandense. The sequence goes on from JBBBDQ010030598.1 coordinate 241,783, forward strand.
CACAAGAGTGTTTAAAGAAGGAAAAACTGGAAAAATTATTAGTGACGCGTTTCCTTTCGAAAATGGACTCAGTTTTTTTTACAAAAAGTGGGGAAGTGTGAACTACATTCAACAAACGTAAATGTTACAGGGACGCTCAAAAATTTAAATTAATTATTAATTTTAATGTCCGATGCATCTAGATGTTAAACTACACAATCTCATTTACATATTCCTTGTGTAGTTATATTCCTTTAATTGTAATCTTGCGAGAAAAAAAATTTCTTTACGATTTTAAACGTAAATCTACTGCAAAAGGGCTTCGAAATTCGTGCACTTTCAATACATTTTTACTTTAATAAATTATTTTCTTTTTAAATCAAAAGTGTTCTTAATAATAATATTAAATCGCAATAATGATCAGACATAATAAGTCTGATAATTCATGCAATGAGTGGATTGTTTTGCGAAAAAAAATGTTTATTTTATACTTTATGTAAATTTCCAGAAGTCGCCCATAATGTATTTCAAAGGATGTTTTTGTTTCCGTTTTTCAATGTCTGTCCCTTTAAATACACGGGCGAAACATTTTCTTTTTGACGCATTTATTGAATTGTTTATCAGATTAAGCAAAAAATCTAAGGTGTTTTCATAACCGACTAGCAGTATAGCCCGGCGTTGCTCGGGTATAATGAAAGCTTTAAGACTAATCCATGGTCCTGGATCTCAGACTCTTTGGATGTTGGCACGAAAGACTAAAAAGCAATAGTTGTTTCCAGTTAAATCGAAACGGTAGACTGAAAGAAAGATGAATGGATGTCAAATTTTCATTTCCTGGTATCGATATTAAATAAGTTTTTTTCGTCGTAAACTGAATTTTAAAGGCTAAATAAGTCCTCTGAGTAAATGATATCATGGCTGAGACTAAGAACTACAATTATACCTACTTAGAGCCAAACCTGAAGCAAAAACTAAAATAAAAGAGCTAAAATAATACAGACATACAGGAAGATAAACAGACAGACACACAAACATCTTGCCTTATATATATATATTATCGATTTTCTGCACTATTGTAAGAACTGCAACCTTGAAACTTCTGAATATCGTTTCTTATGTCTTTGTCTATGAGTGTATCAAATTTGATTAAAATCGGACCACTCCTTCTATAACCCGATATTTTCGATTATCAATTTTCGATATTTATCGGGGGAACCTCGACACAAAACCTAGCTAAGAACACTCGCAGACGCTTATAGTACAACTGTGTAAATTTTCAAGAAAATCGGTTCAGCCGTTTCATAGTCTATAGGTAACGGACACACACACACACACACACACACACACACACACACACACACACACACACACACACACACACACACAAAGTTCCATTTATAAGTAAGTTTAGATTAGAGATGCTTAATAGACAACGTAAATTTGTCAAAGAAACACAGGAATTATCAACTGTCCATGTTGTGGATTCTTGTTTAGAAAACCACACAATATAATAATAACAAAAACAGATATGTGAAGAAAAATGTAAGTATATTGAACAAAAGATATACAACCTGTACACGGTTAGTAGATTCAGGAATACTTGTTAGTAGGAGTTAAATATATACAAGAAGTAAGTCCGGGTAATAGTCTATATTATTGCTGACCAACGAGCGGCGGTTTAACTGCTCTGACAAACACTAACTCTAACAACAACGGTATTTACCAACCTTCCCACGCAAGGCTAGATGTGACACAAGGTCCTTTTATTGTGGGTCTTTCCGGCCTAACTCCAACAACAACAACCCGTTCTGTGTAGGAAGGATTATTTGTATACCATGAAAGAGTGTGTGAAAAGAGGTGACTCCCCAAAACATATATATGCAGGTTTCGGTAAAAATGGCAGACAAGTTGTGGCTAAGTCTTTTTTTACATAACTTTTCATATGATTTTACGATTTTTTATTATTTTCAGAATATGAATTATATGTTTGGTTTTCCGAACGATTTCGGCTATACTTTTCAAACGCTCGGAAAAACAAAACATTTTTGTTACTGGGTGTTAAAGAATTAGAAAACAGAAAACATTATAAAGAGTAAGAACAGTAGAAGAGTATTCAAGAATACAGTAGATAATCAGTGACAGTGTGTAGAATCTTCCACACGAATTTTTCAACCCTCTTAACAAATGCATTCTCCCTTAAGCAAATGTCTTAACCAATCACCACTTTGGATTCACAGATTCTACTTTCCATTAGTCGAGACACTAAGAATTGAAATTGATTTCTCTTTCGCGCCAAACGTCTTTGATCCAATTTTCAGAACTCTAAATCTATTTAAGTGGCAATATAACTCAATTCGAGTTAGTCAGTCTGCGAACTCAGAGAGACGCCAATAACCTCCACGCGTGTCTGATCGCTGACTCATCAATCGACTCCGTAAAAAATTCACATTCACCCGTCAATCGACCACGCTGAGATTCTTCCTGCAATTAACTAGAAAGAGTGAATATTCTTTCACTTCACAAAGTTATTGTGGCGCTTATTCAAGTAATCCAACAGGTAAAGACCAATAACTCTAGACAAACTATTAGGTTGGCCCAAAAGTTCGTAAACACTTGCAAAAAATTGAAATTTTACTCGCAAAAACAACAAAAATTATTGCTCAAAATAAAGACCATCATTTTCCAAGACTTTCTGCCATCGATCTGCAAGCTTTCGGATCTGGTCAAAGTACTATTCAGCCGGCTTCGAATCAAAGAACTCTTGACACGCTTCCTCGACTTCATCAAACGAGTCGAATCGGCGGCCCTTCAGAAAGTGTTACATTGAGCGGAAAAGGCCGTAATCTGATGGAGCACAGTCAGGACTGTAGGCTGAATGTGGCAGAACCTCAACGCCGTCCAGCTCTTCAAACTGGTCTTTGGTCTTCCTGACGGTGTGTGGCTTGGCATTGTCCTGCTGCATCAAAGCGCACTTTCGGTTGATAAGAGCCGGGTATTTTTGCTTCAACTTTTCGTAGACCCGCTCAAGATGCTGACAGTAAAGTTCGGCACTGATGGCACGACCATTCGGAACCAACTCAAAATGCACGATTCCTTCAAAGTTCCACCAAACGCACAACATGATTTTCTTGCCGAATCGATCTTGTTTTGGAACCGACGGTGTCTCTTGCCCTTTCTGAACCTATCGCTTGTCTCGATTGTGCTGGACGAGATTTCGCAAGTGTTTACGAACTTTTCGGACAACCTAATACCACATTGTCATAAAGCTCTGATTAACCGGCACTGAAACTAATTTGATTTCTCTTTGATAATTTTTTTCAGATTTTTCAGATTTTTCAGATTTTTTTCAGATTTTTCATGCAGCCGTTTTACCCTTTTCCTGAATCTGTAACCGATTTCTCGACTTTTACAAAGTTAAAACTTAGCAATTTTTTTCAATAGGAATAGATATGATTTTTCTATCGACCGGTTCATAATCCTCCACTTTTCCTTAAACAGGAGTAGAAGCTTATCCCTTGTTTTCTGTTTAGGAAAGGGCTCCAGTTTTTTTTTCATTTCTCGGGCCTTTTTAGCAGTGCTGACACGAGGTTTTTGTGATATGTGTTGATAATGGCAACGTCTCTTCATAGTGAAGGTACCGGATTGGCAGTTTTCTTGTTGCTTCTTCCGACTGGTAGACAGAAGCCCGAACTCTTGCTTAGCGGCTAGAGAGGCTGCTCTGACGAACAGTTGAATAATACCGGAGTTCTTGCAGTGCCGTGTTGCTCATGGATGGGTATCCATGCAAGCAACCCCTGTGAGCAACCTTGAGTCCACATTATGCTGCAGTCTGCACCAGCTTTCTTCACCGTATATGTTTCATTTGACGACCGACTGCTACTACGACTCTAGCTTTTTCCTCACAAAAAAAAAAAATCAAAATGATTATAAGCAATCAAAGACATAAAACTAAACCCGCTTTTCAACATTTCTTTCCCTGTGGTATTTTTTCAGTGTGAAATCGTTCCTCTTCGAAAAGTCCCTAGTCTTCCTAGCTCTCTGCGAACCAATCTTAACTTTACAATACTCTCCTCTCATTTCATGTTTCTTGGTTACCTTCCTCTCTTCAGAAAGGACTCTAATATCCACATACATGGCCTGGAAGTTCATGCCTGCGAACACCTCCCCCTGGCTCTCTTGAATCTCCACACCATTCTTACATGTGTCTCCGTCTATGTCTGCTAAATTCAGTCAACTGTCTCCTTTTCTATCGCTCCTCTTCCTTTCATGTCTGTTGTTCTAGTATTTCTGACAATATAGACAGGGCCATTTCGCTACATCCGTTTCCAAATATATTCGTGTCCCGTGACTTTAATGCCCATCATGTCAAGTGAAGTGGCTTATACACAATGTCATTGATGTTGCCGTCATCCAAAGCCCAAACTTGTCAATATCTCACGCATATTGAATACTGCTGCCACATCTGGTCGGGTGTCCCTGCTATTCACCTCGGGGTTCTTGACAAAATCCAACGGAGAATCTGCAATGTGATCAATACCGACTTAGCAGCTCAGCTGCAATCGATCTCTCACCAGCGTGACGTGGCTTCCCTGTGCCTCTTCTATAAATACTTTCACGGCTTCTGCTCCAATGAACTTAGATCACTGGTGCTTCCTAGGTATAAATTTACACGAGCTACTAGATTAGCAACTAGGTCCCACACTTTTACAATGAAACCGATAAAGTGTAACCGCAATTTCTACTCTAACAGCTTCTTTTTACGCACTTTTCACCTGTGGAATTCTTTTCCATTTACTTGCTTCCACGAGAGCTAAAATCTCCAGGAATTTAAATGTAAGGTCAATAGACATCTTCTATCACACTAACTCGCATCCATTCTCATAAGCTCTTTTTCCATCTACTCCACCCACATCCTTGGTATCCTCATCCGTTTATTACCCTCCTCCTGACATTTCCTATAAATAATCTCTCTTTCTTATCACTTTCCCCTATATAACCCCCTGCGCAACAGTGGCAGTAGAATGCCTTGCTTGGGCTGAGATGATTAAAAACAAATGGTAGACATCCTCACGCGTTTTCCCTGTAACCCTGAAAGATACGCGTCCGTTTTAGATCTCGTCTTTACACCTATCCCTGACTCATGTCCTGCTATGCAGCTCTATTATCGTGACAAGTCTGATAATATGGTGGAGCCTGTATCATCTCTTTCTGCTCCCCATCCATCCGGGAATCTCCTACCAACAAAATATCTTTCTGTTATAAATGTGCGGATTGGGACCCATTCCGTGATTTCCTTTTTGACGCCCCCTCCCCGCTGGAACAAAGTTTTAGTCGCTCTACTCAAAAAATTCTCAAGTAGAGAATCTGTCCTATTATTTAACCCATAACTGGAGGGAAGAGAAGGATTAATACCTTTCCCAAGAGTATTGGTGCGTAAGTAAATACAAGGAATTCAACTGGAATTCCAACTCGGCTCCTCGATTTGTCGTTCCGAGCCGATATCCACTGCACCAGAACACACAAAAAGCAACGGCAACCTACTGCGGGATAATCTTCTGCCCAGTCAATCATATCTCTTTCGAGACATGATCACCTAACGCGTGTATCACGTATGGCACTTAACTGACTGACTGAATATAATAGTTGGAATGATGATTAAGGATTTTACTGGGCATAAAGTGGGTGATCGGTTTTATATTGCTATGTAATAATAAACAGATACCCCACTAATTACTACATAATAATATAGTACATCTCTTCCCCCAATAGCTATGAGTCAAATAATAGGACATATTAGGTTTTATAGCCTTGGCTGGCAACCAGTCTACCGCAGAAAGTAATGACAACCTAGTGCGGAATAATCTTCTGCCCAGTCAGTCGCATCTCTTTCGAGACATTATCACCTACATTTTTGATTCAACTAATATTACTAATTCATTCACTTACGCGTTATGGGTTAAATAACAGGATAGATTGGGTTCTATAGCCTTGGTCGGCAACCAGTCGACCGCAGAAAGCAATGGCAACCTACTGCTGGATAATCTTCTGCCCAGTCAGTCATATCTCTTTCGAGACATGATCGCCCAAAGCGTGTTTCACGTATGGCACTTAACCGACTGACTGAATATAATAGTTGGAATCATGATTAAGGATTTTGCTGGGCATAAAGTGGGGGATTGGTTTTCTATTGTTATGAAGTAATAAACTGATCCCCCATTAATTACTACTTAATAATATAATACATCTGTTCTCCCTCTAGCTATAAGTCAAATAACAGGACAGATTGGGTTCTATAGCCTTGGCTGGCAACCAGTCTACCGTAGAAAGCAATGGCAACCTACTGCGAGATAATCTTCTGCCCAAGTCAGTCATGTGTCTTTCGAGACATGATCGCCCATGGCACTTAACTGACTGACTATTTCATTCATGGTGAATTCTTTCACTCTCGTTTAAACCTAGGTACATATAACCTTCTTCTTACTCTAAATCTTTTATTGTTACAGCAAGGTCTAAGCCAATTGAGGTTGTTTGTTGTAGTGATCCTCGTAAAATTGTGGCTTTAGCACATTTATCCAAATTGAATTTAATTCCAACTAGCAGTATAGCCCAGCGTTGCTCGGGTGTAATGAAAGCTTTAAAACTAATCCATTGTCCTGGAGTTCAGACTCTTTGGACGTTGGCACGAAAAACTAAAAAGCAATAGTTGTTTCCAGTTAAAGCGAAACCGTAGACTGAAAGAAAAATGAATGGATGTAACTTCTGAATATCGTTTTTTATGTCTTTTCCTATGAGTGCATCAAATTTGATTAAAATCGGGCCACTCCTCCTATAACCCGATTTTTCCGATTATCGATATTTATCGGGGGTACCTAGCTAAGAACACTCGCAGATGCATATAGTACAACTGTGTAAATTTTCAAAAAAATCGGTTCAGCCGTTTCGGAGTCTATAGGTAACGGACACACACACACACACACACACAGACAAAGTTCCATTTATAAATAAGTTTAGATGTCTTTTCTGAAGCATTTTACAGTTTGCAGAAGACCTTCGCTATTATTCCTAACATGCAACTTTAAGTCATCCATGTAAGATAGATGGTTTATTTTCTTTTGGGTTATTTTATAATCACATTTTGCCTTGTTAAGTTGGCTGGTTGATTCTATTACTGATATACAAGATAGTAAGGGAGACAAAGAGTCACCTTGAAATATTCCTATGTTGATGTTTATTTCACCAGACTTATAAGTTACATTGATATGATTGAGGTAAAATGTTGTTTTCTATGTCGATATACATTACTTGATGAAATTGATGACAACGGGTGATATCTTGTATATTTTTAAAGACTTTAAGATCCAAGAATGTGCTACACTATCAATTGCCTCACGATAGTCTATCCAGGCAGTACTAAAATTTTTCTTTGCATTGAAGCAGCTTTCCAAGATCATCCTATTAATAAGGAATTGGTCGTTTCATCCTTACACCCTTTTTGTTCAAGCGGTGGTATGTCATTTCTTTCCAAGAAGAAATATGACCGTTTTCTTAAAATAGGTATCAATAGTTTGTAAGTTGTCGGAAGACGTAATCGGTCTGTAGTTTTTCAGGATAGTTGTGTCACTATTCTAGAAGAAAGGTAATTCCTTTGGTCATTCATACCGGAATTTTAGTAGCGTCCTTAAGCATTTCTTGAAGTTCTATGATTAGATTGTGTTATGTCGCCAAGTATAAATGAATAACTCAACAACAGAATCAGAATATAAGTTGTATTCCGCAGAAAGACGGTTAGTATGTACAGAAGGGATTAGTAATATTTACAATAGGAAAGATACAAGAGTCCAATCCGTCGTAAGACGTGTGTATACGTGATTACTTCCGGTACGCCACCGGAAGTGTGACTAACTCTTCACTGACTCGCACTGACTCTTCAGTAACTCATTAGAGACTCTCAAGTGACTCTCTACAACTATATTTAGTTGTCCCTCCCAGTAAGGGCAACATGTGACACATGGTCAGTTTATGACTGGGATTTCCGGGCTATATAGCTCGGCCAAAAAATGTCTGTCTATTTTTGCCCAGTCGTGCTTCTACCCTTCGGCGGAACCACGACTGGGTTATTGCTCTCTGCTCGGAAGCAGAGAGCTGACAGTGTCGTAGAGTCGTCAGTCTAGTGACTCTCTACAACTATATTTAGTTGTCCCTCCCTGTAAGGGCAACATGTGACACATGGTCAGTTTATGACTGGGATTTCCGGGCTATATAGCCCGGCCAAAAAATGTCTGTCTATTTTTGCCCAGTCGTGCTTCTACCCTTCGGCGGAACCACGACTGGGTTATTGCTCTCTGCTCGGAAGCAGAGAGCTGACAGTGTCGTAGAGTCGTCAGTCTAGTGACTCTCCACAACTCCCTTGTAGAGAATCCACCATTGCTATATATAGCAATGGGAACAGTCCATTTGTAGTCAAATAGGAGCGGCGACCTAACAGATTGTGTGTGCGGTATTTAAATAATATACTCAAAAGTAAGGGATTTTATCTATTCCCGTAGTTTTCCAATTGTGTACTTTTTCCAGTGCACATTCAACATCCTCTTCTGTGATTCCAGTCTATTTTTGTTCTGTTTTTTTTTTCATTCGTTCTAAATCTTGCGCTATCCAATCTTCTCCTTTATGTTCTTTACGACGAGCCCATATTTTTTCACAGAACTGTATAACCTCTTCTAGTTTGGGAATGGGGGACTCACTTCAATATTTTGTTTATTTGCCTGTAAAATTTCTTTGCATCGGTTTAAAAGATCTTTTTCTGTCTTTTGAATCTTTTTTTTTTCAAAGCATCTTTATTCTTTGAGTCTTCAGTTGTATTGTTTGTTTTATTTTTTCTTCAGTTTATAGGACTTCATTTTAATTCCTAATGTTGTATTTTCTTTCAACTTTTTTGCCTTTTCTAGTTCTTAGGTTTGTTTCTCTTGCCAGTTCATCGAGTACTGATAATTCATTTCTAAGTTGTTCGATTTCTTTATCTATTTTTATTTTCCAAGGTGGATCTTTATATCTGAGAGACTGTATTTTTTTTTTTAATTTTTAAATTTTTTAATTTTCTAATTTTTTTAAATTTTTTTACTTTGATGTTCGATTTTTCGTTGCTGCTATTGTTGATGCATGTATTGCTTCATTGAGATTTAGGTTAAAGTTTTGAGATTATGCTTTGTTGGTTGCAATTCTAGGAATTGTTCTCGTTCATCCATCTCAATATTTTGTCTGACTAATAGGACTCATGATTTTGTTGTTATTATTATTATTATTATTATTATTATTATTATTATTAATGTTAGTATTAATATTATTACTTATTATTGCAATTATTATTAATTATGTTGTTAATACTATTATTTAAAATAATAGTTATTAATATTATTATTATAATTATTATTTATTATCACAAATTTCATTATTATTATTATTATTATTATTTATTTATTTATTTATTTATTTATTTTAAATATTATTAATATTTAAAAAATAGTTCTGACCTACGTTTGTTTAATAATCCCATGCCGGGTTATAACCAATGACCTTGCGCAAGTGATGTTTTTGATAAAGACAGGTTGTCATTATAATGCTGTCATTTTTCATCATATTTCCATTTCTGCTATGGTCGCACTACCTACCAAGTCTGCGGTAAGACCTAAGACAGGTTGTGGTGTGTCGTTATGGCTCCATTTCATGCTTTTTCTATCACCTCTAACATCCCTAGCGTTACAGAGACAAAGTTCTCCTTAGTGTGTGGGCTGTACTTAACAAGACAATTTTTTGTATATCTCTGAAGCTGGGGTTTCCAGGGATTCTTTCAATGTGTTGTTTTGTTCCTTTTTTTTATTATTCCAAGTGCACCTACTATCACTGGCACGATTCTTTTTTTCAATTTCCACATTTTTTCTATTTCAATTTCCAGGTCTTCATATTTTGACAGTTTTTCGAAATTCTTGGTTGCTATGTTACAATCCGCTGGAGAAGCCATATCAATTAATAGGCAAGTTTTTTCTTTCTGGTTTTTAACAGTAATATCCAGCCTATTTGCTTCAATGTTTTTGTCTGTGTAGATGGTGTCTGTAATCCCATAGAATGAAGATATCTTCTATTTCTGTAAATGGAGCTGGGTGATGTTCATACCAGTATTTGTTTACATATTTTCCATAGTGTTTGCACATTGTTCAATGTAAATATTGCTCCACTCTATCGTGACGATTTCTGTATTCATTTGAGGCAAGTACTGAACATCCTGAGATTAGATGGTCTATTGTTTCTTGGTATTTATCACAGAACCTGCATTTTGGATCCACATTATTATGTATAATATTTGCTTGAAAGTTCCTAGTGAAAACACCTTGGTCTTGCGCTGCAAGAATAAAGCCTTCAGTCTCAGACTTTAATCCAGATGTACGTAACCATCGATAAGTATTACCTTTATCAATACTAGATTTATTGGCACGTTCTGGATATTGGCCATGCAGAGGTTTGTCCTGCCAGCGCTGTTTCATCTTTTCAAGAGCTTTATCTTTGGCTTTCATTTTCATATATTTTGCCGCAATATTTGGTTCTTGGTTTCTGTTTTGCTTTTCTAAAGAATCTACTAAATGTAAATCTTGTTTGTATTTACTGCCTTCTTTTATTATTGAATATTTTTTCTTTCTTTCTTCATGTTGCTTGACTAATTGTATCATCCAGTCCTTTGTTGTTTCTATGTATTATTATTATGTCATTTTTCATCATATTTCGATTTCTGCTTTGGTCTCACTACCAACCAAGTCTGCGGGGAGACCTAAGGCAGGTAGTGGCGTGTTGTTATGACTCCATTTCATGTTTTTCTATCTTCCCTATCATCCCCAGCATTACATAGATAACGTTTTCCTTTGTGTGTGGGCTGTACTTAATAAGACAATTTTTTGTATATCTCTTAAGCTGGGGTTTCCAGGGATTCTTTCAATGTGTTGTTTTGTTCCATTTTTTATCATTCCAAGCGCACCTACTATCACTGGCACAACTCTTGTTTTCAATTTCCACATTTTTTCTATTTCAATTTCCAGGTCTTTATATTTTGACAGTTTTTCAAATTCCTTGATTGCTATGTTACAATCCGCTGGACAAGCCATATCAATTAATAGACAAGTTTTCTCCTTCTGGTTTTTAACAATAATGTCTGGCCTGTTTGCTTCAATTTTTCTGTCTGTGTAGATGGTGTAATCCCATAGAATGGTTACATCTTCTATTTCTGTAACCGGTGCTGGGTGATGTTCATACCAGTGTTTGTTTACAGCTTTTCCATAATGTTTGCACATTGCCCAATGTAAATATTGCCCAACTCTATCGTGGCGATTTTTATATTCATTTGGAGCAAGCACAGAACAGCCTGAGATTAGGTGGTCTATTGTTTCTTGGTGTTTATCACAAAACCTGCATTTTGGATCCATATTATTATGCATAATATTTGCTTGAAAGTTTCTAGTGAAAAGACTTTGGTCTTGTGCTGCAAGAATAAAGCCTTCAGTCTCAGACTTTAATCCAGATGCACGTAACCATCGATGAGTATTAACTTTGTCAACATTGGATTTATTGGCACGTTCTGGATATTGGCCATGCAGAGGTTTGTCTTGCCAGCGCTGTTTCATCTTTTCAAGAGCTTTATCTTTGGCTTTCATTTTCATATTTTTTGCCGCAATAGTTGGTTCTTGGCTTCTGTTTTGCTTTTCTACAGAATCTACTAACTGTAAATCTTGTTTGTATTTACTGCCTTCTTTTATTATTGAATATTTTTTCTTTCTTTCTTCATGTTGCCTTACTAATTGTATCATCCAATCCTTTGTTGTTTCTATGTATGTTAGTAAGCCAATAGTTGTTTCTTGTATGACAATTCCAGCTGAATAAGATCTCTTCCACCTTCTTTACGGGGTATCTATAGACGGTCTACATCAGCCTTTGGATGATGCATCTTATGCTTAGAAAGAAGCTTTCTTGTTTTAGCATCCATTCGGCTGATGTCGTTTAGAGTCCAGTTTAAGATGTTGAAGCTATATTGGACAACTGGGATTGCAAGGCTATTAATGGCCATAACTCTGTTCTGTGAATTTAATTCAGTTTTTAATATCATTCGTAGCCTTCTATAGTACTCTTTACGCACTATTTCTTTCATTTTTTTATGGTGAATGTTTTCGCTCTCATTTACACCTAGGTATTTATAAGCTTCTTCTGGTTTCAATTCTTTTATTGTTACAGCAGGGTCTAAGCTAATTGAGGATGTTTCTTGTATTGATCCACGTAAAACTGTAGCTTTAGCACATTTATTCAAATTAAATTTCATTCCAATGTCTTCGCTGAAGCATTTTACAGTTTGCAGAAGACCTTCCAGCTCATTATCATTCTTAGCATATAACTTTAAGTCATCCATTCTTTTTCGTTCTGGATCCCAACCAGTAATCTAAGGTCAGAAATTGTACCATGAAATTTTCCACTTATTATTTTTGTAAAATAAAAAAAAAACTTCACAAATATTTTACATTGCTGACACTTCTTCTTCTTCTTCTTCTTCTTCTTCTTCTTCTTCTTCTTATTATTATTATTATTATTATTATTA
>JBBBDQ010030601.1:0-10000 GCA_037127315.1 Ascarosepion bandense
GCCAGATGTAGCCAGATATAGCCTCCGGTCTAACGTGTGAGCAATGTATTGCGAACGTCTAAATCTACATAATGGAAATATGAGAGAAATTCCAAGGCGCAATTGTGGAGTGAAAGACGTTTGAGTTTTGTTTAACGGCATATCAACACCTCTGTGGGTTATTTAATGCCAAAAAGGTGGAGTTTTAAGGTATTTTTTAATGTTCGGTTATAGTGAGAAGGTTGAGTTAGTCAGATTTTAATGAATTTTTTTTTGTTTTTATTCCTTTTTGTATTCTAGAAAACTGAAAATATCTTCTAGTTTCGTATTCAAAAATGTTTTGCTGAGAATAATTTTTTCCTTTAGAAATGTGTTATGGTAACTTTTTTCTTCAAAAATGCATTGTTGGTAGTATTAGGTTGTCCCAAAAGTTTGTAAACACTTGCAAAAAATTGAAATTTTACTCGCCAGGTAATCTAAGGTTACCAGAAAACACTTGCAAAAAATTGAAATTTTACTCGCAAAAACAACAAAAATTATTGCTCAAAATAAAGACCATCATTTTCCAAGACTTTCTGTCATCGATCTGCAAGCTTTCGGATCAAGTCGAACTTTTGGGACAACCTAATATTTTCCCTCAGAAATGTATATTTTTCTATAAAAGTCTTTTTTTATGCTTTCATAATATTTTGACCTCAGTTTGTGGTTAACTATTTGCCCATAGCTGGGACCCTAACAGGTGTTACTACTCCGGGTCAGGTTGGACCTGGGAGCAACAGCAATTAAGAGGTGGTTCCATGCTCCTCACAACCTCCCAATCAGAGGCCTTGCTGCCAGATGCAGTTTACCATAATGCCCAGGAACAAGTGAAAGACGTCTTACAAACATTAAGTAAAGTATATTATCTTTTTATATATTATGTAATTTTGAATCATAAAATGAAAAAAAAGTATGCATATTTCAAAATGAGATTAGAATTTCTAGTTTAGCATTTACATTCTTTCTCGCTTACGGCCATATCACGTTGAATACATAGGTTCTCTTAAGCCACGTTGAACCTGGTCAGTACTTAAATGGGTGACCGCTTGGGAATACCAGGTGCTGTAAGCGTTTAGTGACGGATGTGCGTTGTGGTGTAGTGGAAAGAGAAATCGGTGAGTCGAGTTCGAATTCCAGTTGAATACCCTACATTCACTTAAGTACTGGTACCCTTAGGAAAGGTATTAATTAGTCCCTTCCCTCTAGTTATGGGTTAAATAACAAGGGTAAGATTTGAAAACCCTGCCCTTAAAAACAAATCCCAATAAATCTTGGTACTCGAAAAGAAAAATGTATTACTAGACACAAGACTTATATAAAAACAATAATAAATTGTTGAAAGAAAAAGGTATTACTAACAATAAATAAATAAAGATTTAGTTGGCAATAAATGACCCGCCAAGGTTGTTATGTCATAAAACAAACCAACCAACCAACATTCTCTCTCAGAATTACAATAAAATGAGTTTCATTCTCTTTGTTGTTTCAGCTAAGGATGCACCGATAAGCAAATTGACAGATTATCGAATAATCCGCCTCGATAATCTGCCGATTAATCGGTGCATCCCTAGTTTCAACGACAACTAAAAATAATACTTTTAGAATTTAGTTCTTGAAAGATTAATTTTCGTGAACTAATATTTATAAAAACCAGCAGAATCAGTTTTTAATTTAAAAAAAAAAATTAATCGCTGCAATGACAAATGTGTTTTGCTTCTTGGCTGTCGTAATAGAAGCACATATTTTCCATTTTTTTCTTTTTACTTGGCTGATATTTCCTTTTGAAATCATGCCAAAACTTATAGAATGTTTTAGAGGATTGAAACGAGCCTCATGAGATTTGTAAAAAGAATAAAGAAAGAAATGTAAACCATGTGAAAATTTAAACTTCTGACGATAAAAACAACCGTGCGTGCATAATTTGTCAAAAATCGGAAAAGTTTGACATCGCTACACTTATTTTTTCTGTTTATACAAGAGGGAGAAGCGTGATGATTTTATAAAGATTTTGATTGAAACGTATTTCTGTTGAGTCGGTTTTCATTTAAAATTGTTGCTTTTGCGACTTTGAATCAAGTTGATATAACGTTTTTTTCCTGACACCGGTGTTATATGAATTTTCAACAATTGTATTTCATGATATAAATTCGTCGGTTAAAAATATCGACACCTATTCAGTCTAAACGTTGAACGTCTACAAACGTGCGCTGAAAAGTTCTCGTCCTGAAAACATTATTATACAATAAAACAAAGCCTATCCTAAAAATTGAATGTTCTTTTGGATTGATGCTTAGAAATTATAGTAAGCCTGTTTGTATATGTCTTCAGTATGGTAGCATTAGATATTACATATATACATGTGTGTACGTATATATATATATATATATATATATATATATATATATATATATATAACATACTTATCTATCTAAAGAAGAGAAATATATTAAACAAACATATAAACTTCTCCACTACCTATACTATTTCCTTCTCTATGCCAAAAAACATGCTTATAAAATGCACAAAACAAAAAAACAAAAAACAAAAAACAAATACCACCTCAAATCACACAGATTTAATAATACTACCTTCCAACAACTTTTCATATGAACTCTCCAACAAATTAGCTAACCTAAATACCAGAGTTGTTGCCACCACCTCCAAAACTATTGGTGATATTGTCATATATATATATATATATATATATATATATATATATATATATATGACAATAGGACACCTCCACACCAATTACATCTCCATACTCTGCTCTTCTAAGAAATCCGCAGGCTATACTCTAGTCGAAAGATAATAAAAATTTACATTCTAACTGCTAATGTTAAATCTGTCTACAAAACTCCCAGACACTCATTAATTAACTATATTCACTACCCACATAAGTTTCTTTAAAATTTCAACGGACAAGACTTATTCCCTTATCACTAACCCCCACCAACATTCCACACACAACACACCAAATATAAGAAAAGAGGCTTTCTATTTCTGTCCACACCACCTGATTAGGCATTGTAGTTTCAATGTCGAAACAAATGTACAATTTGTAGTGGATATATAAAATTTTGTACATGTTCTAAAATATAATTTATGATAAATATTTACAGCTCTATATATTATATATCGAGCACTGTTTTAAATTAATGTTTTGGACGTTGTAAAATTTTCTTCGTTCCTTATTCCCTCGGATATATATATATATATATATATATATATATATATATATATATATATATATATATATATATAACGTATATATATATACAATGTATACAAATATATACAAGTTAACGCTCTACATTTGTATCGAGCACTCTTTATAAAAGTAAATGCATGAACGAAAAGGTAAATAAACCAACGAGTTCAACAACTTAGTTACAATATATATATAGTAATGTACAAAAGTATTAGGATACAGGGGCCCGACAATATTTTTCGGACACTTTAGTATTCGACTTTCTGAGTACCATAGAGTGGCGAAATTCCTTCAATAGAATAGCATAAACATATAAAGACAATATCTGTTATAAAAATGGAAGAAAATCGATTAGGTAAGGAAAAATATTTATTTTTCATCATTTTTTAAAAAACACACGCGACATTATTTTTCGGACATCATTGAAAAACTGTTAATAGTCTGTAATATCACCTTTCTTCTCAATAACTTTTATCAATCTCTCTTCATAATGATCAAACATATGCACAATAACATCTCTACGCGTTTCTATTAGTTGTTTTTTGGCATCTAGTATCCGTTCCCATAGTTGAGCCTCTTTCGTTATTTCAGGTCCATCATAGACAAGTTGCGCAAGCATTTCCCAAACATTTTCTATTAAATTTAGATCTGGGCTTTTTGCAGGCCATTCAAAAGTAGTCATATTCACTTTAGCCATCCATCCTTTCATGAGTTTTGACACATGGATGCTGCAATTGTCTTGCTGTAGAACGAAATCATTCTCTATCTCTCTTCTTATCCTTGGTAGGGCTTTCTCGTCCAGCAACTGTTTGTAGGTTTCGCTGTTCTGTCGTCCTTTCAGCCACTCCAACCATATATTTCCATTAGCAAAGATTATACCCCAAACCATAACTCCTCCTCCTCCCATCTGTCGTTTGTTCAGTACACCATCCATCGGGCCCATCAAACTTGAAACGTTTCTCATCAGTAAATATAACCTTCTTAAAGTCAACATGCTTTGGTAACCACCTTTTAGCACACTCCAGTCTTGCTCCTTTGTGTTTCTTTGTTAGTTTAATTTTTTTCTTAGCCTTTGCATACTTCAAACCAATCCTATGCAGCATTCTTTGTACTGTTTGGACGTTTACATCCAATTCACATTTCTCCTTCACTTTTCTTGCTGTAACTTTTTCTCCAGATGTCAAAAGCCGTGTCACAGCCCTCTTCATTCTCCTTTCAGTCCTCTTGCCAATTGATCTTTTCCGTCCTCTCTTCTTTTTCCACTCGGAGTTTGTCTTCAGCATGTATTCGACCGTTGATTTCGACAACTTCAAATCCATGGCGATCCTTCTGATGCTGAGGCCATCATCCCGCTTCTTCCGTGCCAAACAAACGACTGCTTTTGAATGCATTTTACCTCATTAAACTTAATTGTTTTGCCAGTAAAATAGAACAGATAATTGATTCTAATGATGACAGCTAAGTGTACAAGCAGAATATTGGCATACAGCAACATATACATGAACTTAGCTCTTAATAAAATAGGATTTTTTGTCATGTCCGAAAAATAGTGTCGCGCAACTTTTCGCAAAAATCACAAAAAACTAAAATTATCAAAGCCAAACTAAAAAAAAATGATTACACTAGTAGTGGATTTTCACTCCTCAACTACGTACTTACAATCTCAAAAGTTTTTGGCACTAGTAACCACCTTGAAGTACTTTTTTCAAAGTGTCCGAAAAATATTGTCGGGCCCCTGTACGACCTATTTTGTCTTTTATGAGGCATCAAAACTTTTTTTTAAATCACCCCTGTCTTAACTCTTTTGCACACTACCGGTAGTGTGTAAAAGTATTAGGACAGAGGTTATTTTCCTAAAAACCGCACTGAAATTCAAATACAAGGTAAAATGCCAAGTAAATTGCTAATAAATATTGATTATTTAAAACTAGGTGTAAAAGACCAGAATAATTTTCCAAGAAAAGATTTTTAGGATTTGGGTTGGAGGTAGTACTTTTTAGCGCCGTGTTAGTAGGTACATAAGTTTGGATAGAAAAATGTTTGTTTTAAATTGACGTCTATCAGCTGAGACAATCGAAAGTTTTAAATAAAATATGCTTTTAGATATATTTCGGCATTAGTTTTCGTTCTTTATATAATGAATGTGTGGTTATTAATAAGTCTGTTTACAAATTACAGGTGGTTGCTGTTGTGGATTCTGGTTGAGAAACCACACAAAATAATAAATAACAAAAGCAGATATAAGGATACAAAAATGTAAGTTATATTGAACAAAATATACAAAATGGAACACGGGTTAGTCAATTCAGGAATTCTATTAGAAGAATCAATATATACAAACTTGTAGTGAAGAAGTATGTCTGGGTAATGAGTCTATATCCAAAATAACTTCAACTTAATATGCACCAACTAACGGGCCAACTGACTCCTTACTAAACTCTCTCACTAACAACCACTATATTTAGTTGTCCCTCCCACTAAGGGCAACATGTGACACATGGTAAGTTATGAGTGGGTTTTCCGGGCTATATAGCCCGGCCAAAAATACCTGTCTATTTTTCCCCAGTCGTGCTTCTACCCTTCGGCGGAACGACGACTGGGTTAGTGCTCTCTACTCGGTAGCAGAGAGCACCCTCTACTCGAAAGCCGAGAGCTGACAGTGAGAGATGTAGTCGCAGCGAGCTGACAACCACTATATTTAGTTGTTCCGACCACTAAGGGCAACATGTGACACATGGTCAGTTATAAGTGGGATTTCGAGGCTATATAGCCCGGCCAAAAATACCTGTCTATTTTTTCCTAATCGTGCTTCTACCCTTCGGCGGAACCAAGACTGGGTTAGTGCTGTCTGCTCGGAAGCAGAGAGCGCCCTCCACCCGAAGGTAGAGAGCTGACAGTGAGAGATGTAGTCGCAGCGAGGTAGCAACCACTATATTTAGCTGTCCCTCCCTCTAAGGGCAATATGTGACACATGGTCAGTTATAAGTGGGATTTCCGGGCTATATGGCCCGGCCAAAAAATATCTGTCTATTTTTCCCCAGTCGTGCTTCTACCCTTCGGCGGAACCACGACTGGGTTATTGCTCTCTGCTCGGAAGCTGACAGTGAGACATGTAGTCGCAGCGAGCTGGCGACTACTTCCATTTTCTGTATAGGCAGAATTATATGTACACATCAGGCGAGTCCATTCTTGTATCCAAAAAGGGGTGATCCCCAACAGTTGCTATATTTGCTATTACAGAAAAGCTTTTTACGTCGACACCACAACGCTGTTTTGCTGGTCGAGTTGAAGCATGTCCAACAAGGATGGCAGTGAATACTAGACAATCTTCTCAAGGATGAAGGAGCGGCTAGAAGCAATAGAAATGTGGTTCTATAGAAGGCTACTGTGGATACCAAAGACCGAACTGGTGAGCAAAGATGACGTATTGGAGAGGATGCAAACGAGAAGAAAACTCATACTTAACATCAGGAAGAGACGATTGAAGTATCTGGGACACCTAATGAGGAAGGAGGGTCTGGAGAATCTAATACTCACAGGATGGATAGAAGGAAAAAGAGACAGGGGAAAGCAGCGCGAGACATATTTGATAGATTTCACCAAATGGATGACGTAACGGGGTTTGGGATAGATATCAATAGAAAAATATTGATAGCTACAAGAATCAGAGCCAAGTGGAAGTCCATGATCGCCAACGTCCTGTTTGATTATACGAGGGTCATTCAATAAAAAGGTGAATTTTTCGGTATAAGGATTTCTAATACAGATAGAAGCTTACTTTTATTTTTCAACGTAGTCTCCCAACAGTGTCACACACTTTTCCCATCTGTTCACAAGCTTCCGTATTCCCCCAGCGTAAAAATCTTTCAAGGGACCAAACAGGTGAAAGTCTGAAGGGGCAAGGTCTGAGCTGTAAGGGGATGAGGGAGAAGTTCCCAGACGACTCCATACAAGGTTGTCATGGGCAATTTTGTGTGCTGTCCCAACAGATAGGCTCAGAGTCCTTGCAATGTCATCCACTGTCACCCTTCTGTCAGACTGAATTAGATCATTGACTGATTCTATCACCTCAGGAGACCTCACTTCTGTAGGCCTCCCAGGCCTGTGTTCATCCTCAACACTGCTCCCTCCTTTTTTAAACAATTTAGCCCACTTGTAGACATTGTTTTGACTGAAACATGTGGCACCATACACAGTTGACGTTCTCCTATGAATTTCAACTGGTTTGTACTCTTCAGCAATAAAAAATTTTATAACTGACGTCTGTTCAATCATGGAGCATGCTTCTTGGTCGGCCATCTTTGTTAATCTCCAAAACTCTCAAAGTTTTTTCAATCTTCAAATAATTAAATCCTTTTGAAAAAGAAGTAAAGGAAAAAAAAAGGAGAAAAAGTAAGCTTCTATCCTTATATCGAAAAATTCACCTTATTTATTGAATGACCCTCGTAGAAATCCTTATACCAAAAAATTCACCTTATTTATTGAATGACCCTCGTAGAAATCCTTATACCAAAAAATTCACCTTATTTATTGAATGACCCTCGTAGAAATCCTTATACCAAAAAATTCACCTTATTTATTGAATGACCCTCGTAGAAATCCTTATACCAAAAAATTCACCTTATTTATTGAATGACCCTCGTAGAAATCCTTATACCAAAAAATTCACCTTATTTATTGAATGACCCTCGTAGAAGTCCTTATACCAAAAAATTCACCTTATTTATTGAATGACCCTCGTAGAAATCCTTATACCAAAAAATTCACCTTATTTATTGAATGACCCTCATAGATGTCCTTATACCAAAAAATTCACCTTATTTATTGAATGACCCTCATAGATGTCCTTATACCAAAAAATTCACCTTATTTATTGAATGACCCTCGTAGAAATCCTTATACCAAAAAATTCACCTTATTTATTGAATGACCCTCGTAGAAATCCTTATACCAAAAAATTCACCTTATTTATTGAATGACCCTCGTAGAAATCCTTATACCAAAAAATTCACCTTATTTATTGAATGACCCTCGTAGAAATCCTTATACCAAAAAATTCACCTTATTTATTGAATGACCCTCGTAGAAATCCTTATACCAAAAAATTCACCTTATTTATTGAATGACCCTCGTAGAAGTCCTTATACCAAAAAATTCACCTTATTTATTGAATGACCCTCGTAGAAATCCTTATACCAAAAAATTCACCTTATTTATTGAATGACCCTCATAGATGTCCTTATACCAAAAAATTCACCTTATTTATTGAATGACCCTCATAGATGTCCTTATACCAAAAAATTCACCTTATTTATTGAATGACCCTCGTACTTGACATGTTTCTTTTGTGTCCAAACAAAATGGTATATCCATTTCGGATTAGTGTTTGTTTCAATCATAACATAGTTCTTCATAGCTATTTACCACAAAAGATAATTATCGTAGAATAGAATAATACTTTTGCCTGCAATAAGACAGAAGCTCGAAGAATATAATAGTAAATATATTTTTAATTAGAATTAATACAAATAAATAAACAATACGTTTAAAATGTTTAGTTAATAAACTGAACATTTTTTGTTTATCAGATATCAACACAGAAGAAATCACATTTTTTAATTAAAATTAATACAAAAAAGTATAGAATATGTTTAAAATGTTCAGTTAATAAACCGAACATTTTTTTGTTTATCAGATATCAACATTGAAGAAGTCACATTTAGGAATTCCAGATGACAGCATGTTTATTATAGAAATATTGTAAGAGACATTATGTTTTGTCATGAAAATTTCCACCTTTTTAATGAAATAATTTTTCCGTATGATAATGTTATTCCTTATTTTTGGCTGGTTTAAGTTTCATTTGATCAGATTTTTTTCGTTAATCTCTTGTAGTCATCAATGCCGCGTAAATCATTTTTCAGCTTCCGAAATTGCAAAATATTTTAATTGTTAAAAACTATAACTGTAAAAGAGGTTTATCTTTAGTTTTACACAGAATTTAATGTGCAAATGTTTAAACTAAAAAATAAAGAAACCCATGTTGTAATATTACAGTATCTATCAGTATACTACAACATCTATGATATTCTCAAGAAAAAATTATTATGTTAAATGAAGGCATTATTAATTATGTTAATCTCGACATTTTTGAGAAAAACAATAGAGAAATTAAGAATTTCTGGTGGCAGAAAACTGCCTGAATACAGACAGGCATCGAGTTCAGCAGATTTACAAAGATAGAAAGGAAGTGTCTTTTCACCGGATCTGTTTAACTTGTACAGCGAGAATATTTTGAGGACCCTAGATGGTATGCCAGGATTTGTAATCGGAGGCCACAACTTGAACAACATAAGATACGCAGATGATACACTGCTGATTGCAGACACGGAAAGGAAACTACAAGACCTCCTACAGAAGGTAGCTGAAGAGCGTGACAAAAAAGAACTACATGAAATAACGTGTCTGCCTTAATTTTTCTTATATTTGCTCTATATGTAAAATTAAGGCAGATAAGTTATTTTACATTCGTGTAAAATCCTTTGTAAAATAAAGACTGAAGCTGATGATGGTTCGCCTGAAATCGGCCTATACTTCCGATTCACCATGAAATAACGTGTTTTCCTTAATTTTTCTTATATATATAACAATCGTGAAGTAGTTTTTAATACATGCTTAGAAAATTATCTTCTACCTCGATACACTATATATATATATTTGTTTATATATATATAAACAAATATATATGTGCATAGTGTATTGAGGCCGCAG